>JAMXBB010000001.1:55385177-55432544 GCA_024138015.1 Lumnitzera littorea
CCCCCCCCCCCCCCCTTTTATTTTTTAAAAAAGGTAAAAAAAATGTGAAAAATTTAGAAAAATAAGAAAAAAAACCCAAAAAAATTTAGAAAAATACAAAAAAAGAGTAGAAAATTTAAGAAAACCAAAAAGTCAAGGAAATTAAAGAAAGCCAAAAAATAAGAAATTTAGAAAAAAATCACAAAAATATAAAATTTAGAAAGAAAAAAAAAGAAGATTTAGAAAATAATAAATCTTTTAGATAATTTAGCAGAATTTAATTTTTAAATTTAAATAAAATAAATAAAGGGTCATTGGGCTTAGGTTTATATTTGAATCTAATTTAAGTTAACCTAGTTTATATGTGCAATTGCATAGATGAATAAGAAAAAAACTAACAGTCCAACTAGATAAGTACTTGAACTTAATATTGCATATGACTTGGAGATCCTTGGTTCAATCCAAGGAATGTGTAAAATGCATCTTTTATTTTCTTTTCTCACTTTATTGCCATGTTATCTTCACATCACAGGCTACATTATTTACTAACTCACTTCTAAGTATGATAGGCATGCTCCTATGTGTGTTGAACACACTCCGATACACTTCTACACGCGCGGCTTTGTATTTAGCATTACATATTGTCTAGGTTTGCCCAATGTAAACATGGAAGAAAATCATATTACATTTAATATTTTCTATCCTTAACTCAACTACAATACCTATAAATAGGGGTTTGCACATCATTTTCAACGCACAACAAAGCTTCAAAACACTTTACAAAAACAAAAATCGAAGTTTCCTCTCTTTAGCACGGTTCCTCTCTCTCTTTAGGATAGCATCCCCTTCGATGTTTTCTGACGAAAACTACCACTACTATCAGATTTTTCGAGTCGACACGAACCGATCCTAATCGAAGTGAGCCAACCAAAGCTAACTTAAGCCAACCTAAGCTAAAGTGAGTCGACACGAGCCGATTTAAGCCAAAACGAGCCGACTAGAGCAGACTTGAGCCAATTGAGTCGAATTGAGCCGACCCGAGTCTATACAAGTTGATTCAAGCCGACTTAGTTGAAGTTAGCCAATGGAGCCGCCCTTGAGCCAATTGAGCCAATCTGAGCAGCCTTTGAGCCGATCGAGCCAACTCGAAGCCAATTCAAGCTGACTTAGTCTATTGCCTTTTTTTTTAAATTTATTTGTTTGTTTATTTATAAATGCAATAATAAATGAGAAAAATAAAAAACGAAAAAATGAAAAGGAAAAAAGAAAAAAAGGAAAAAGAAAAAGAACATTTTTTTTTTAGTTTAGTAGAAATAGATAAAACAAAAAAAAATTAAATAAGACAATATAAAATAGTAAAAATAATAATGAATGAAAAATATTATAAAATCATCTTATCACCTAAAAAAAATAAATCTTCCAAAAAATAAAACAAAAATAAATTGACTTGTTTTCAAAATTAAGACTATTTTAGAATTTTCAAAAATAAAACCCTAATTAGGATCCTTAGAGAATTTCTTTAAATAAATCAAAACAAGTAAAAACATAAACCTAATCTCTTTTCAAAAATTAAAATCAAATCAATTCACTAAAATTTTATAAAATGAACTACCAAAATCTGATCCCAAATAACGGGTATGTAGGCATCTATACGTACGAGACGACTTAAAATATGAAAAAAAAAAATCCATTTTCACCTTTTAGTAGATAATTCTTTAAATTCTTGCTTTTTGTAAATAGGTATAATTTTAGTTGTTGCTTGTAAATAAACATTATTATAAGGGTATATGAAAAGATAAATTTAAATTCGAAGAGATTAAAAATAGTCTTCGTTTAGGCTTTAAAAAATTAGTCCTCAGATATAGATATTTGGTTTTCAAAAATCGTTTTAACAAAAAAATCGATTTTATCAAAAGATTAGTAACTAAGTTATAATTAATCTCCCAACTAGTTATAACTTAACATTTTTTCCCGACTTTAGTCGGATAACGACTCTAAAACGTTTTCAAAGTTAAAAGAACCAGCTGTTTTTTTAAACCTTAATCAAGGGTCAATATTAAATGGATACGGTTTAAAATTTAATCGGTTTGAAGAAGATTTATTTATAAAAAACCAAGAGGAAAAAACCAGGTTCAACAACTATGTAAATGTATTTTTATTTTGGAATTGTTATGCGTTTTTTCTCTTTTTACCTCTTTTTGAACATTTATAAATTTTTCTTAATGTTATTTAATTTCTATAATTTTATTTAATTATTTATTGTGTATAATTATGTGGACTAGTGGAATTGCATGACATGTTAATCTAGGACAAAAAAGTTAACATGGATGTTGAAAGGACCCTTTTAAATATGTTTAAAATGATGAATACTACTAAGGTTTAAGATTGAAATAGAAAAAAATATTAAAACATTGAAGACTAAATTTATACTATTTCCACAAAATAAAAATTTTGCTATGAAAGAAAAAATAAAAGAAAGTAGAAGTTTGTATTCCTTTTATTATGTACTTTTTTTTATTACCTTTTAATCAAGTACAAAATGATATATAAGGATTTAGAAAGCACAATTTTGAATATTTCAAAGTTTAAATGCTTAATTTTATAGATGTTTGACTAAAAAAAATATACTAGGTGATAAAACACACGTAAAAAATGCATAAACAGTTTATTGCAATTTTCTTAAAAAAAAGTATTATCTAAATTAATTAGTCTCCATACTTGGCATCGTGTTATTGATAAACACACAAATAAGGACATCGCTTGGGAATATAAACGTGATCTCATTTTGAATTTTCTCCAAATAAATGTCTTTTAAGTTAAGGGTAAACGTTAGTGAAGAACCAGTTTAAAATCAAAAGCCAATCCATCAGTTCACGGTACGTGAATTAGCCTCTATAGATAGTTTTGAATAGGTAGATGAATTGTTGATTCCTAAGGTAATAGGTTGATCAATCCCATATTGGTGATTCAACTGTTGGCTCAAACTTGAAATGAGGGAATTACAAAAGCAGTCAGAGCTCACAACGTGCAGGCTCGCCTGCACATATTCATTTGAAAAATGGAAGAGCAAGGATAGGACATGACGAGATAGAGGAGAAGGAGGGCGGGAAGATGTTTCGATAAGAATAGTTTTCTCTGAAAAAAAAGTCAGTCGCAAATCTTTTATTTATTTATTTATTTTTAAACTATAACCCCGTGATTCAAGGCCCATTCGACTAGGTTTCCAGTTTAGTTGATATTGTTTATAGAACTCATTTTTCTTTATTTATTTCAATTTCAAGATATTATGATATCTTTTTCTTTTAAAATTATGTTGGATCAAATTCTTACTGTGTTTCATAGAAAATAAATTAGATTATTTAGATGCTTTAAATAATAAATTTATACATTATTTTTATTGATTCATATCAAATGCAAGCCATACATGATTGAATCATGTCGTTCTCCCTTTGAATTGTTCTTTTCCTTTGACGTGATTTCTTTTATTCATATTTGAAAATGATAATGATCTATTATAAATATTGAAAAATTTATAGATATTTAGAAGAATGTAATTAATTGCGAACTCACGTTCGGTTGTTATTGACGCGTTCACTTATATGTGCATGCACACATATACATATATATATTATAGATATTATTAATGTAAATTGTAAAGACCATTTTTCTTTGCTAATATTCAGTTCATTTCCTTGTCTTATGATGGAGTTTGTATAATCCCATCCTTGAATTAGATTAAACAGGTACAACTCCACATCCCTCATTTAATTTATATAGATTTGAAAACTCAATTTGTTTAATAGTTTAAATCTAATACATATAAAATTAAAGATAGAACCCCTTTATTAAAAATACAAAGAGAACAGTAGAAAAATCTATCTTATGAAATAAATATTTATCACCCCAAAAGTGCTCCCTTAGATCTCATTAAACATTTTCTCCCTGTACAATTATGACAGAATTGTTGAAAAAATAGAAAATATTCAAAAGTTAAGATATAAAAGAAAAAAAGAAAAGAACAACAATTTAAAAATAAATATTTTATATATTTAAAAAGAACTTAAAAAAAAACCCAAAGTGAATTATTTTTTTGTTAGTTATACGATTTTATCTTTTTATTTTTTGAAATATTTGTATCAAATTCTAATGTTGTTTTTGTCATCTTTCTATTCACTTGTTTTTTTATTTTCGTGTTTCTGATTTTTTTCTGAGTTTTTGTTATATATATATATATATATACATATGAATGTAGATATAATAAAACATATGATATTTTAATCGTTCCTATAATCTCAAAGTTTTGGATTAAATTACCAAAAGAAAAAATCGGTTAGTCTCATCCTTTGAGCAGATAGAATAATCAAATTTTGAAAAAAAAAAATATAATAATGGAAAAACAATGGAATGGCGATGGGTGCATAGACGAAGCTTGACTATCTAAAGTCCAGCTGTCCGTGTGAAGGGTAGGAAAAATAAAGCAGTAATAATAACGTGCCTTTATTGCGTAGATTTGCCCTGACAGCGGAAGCAAGCAAGTCTGGATTCCGTGTCCGTAAATCTTCCTTGGGGCCGGATCCGGCCATATTGTATTGCCGAATGCTGAAGAAGTCCCATATATTATTCCCCTGCTCCATAAAGTTAGATATGACGGATCACACGTGATCCCGTTACCATATATATATTTATATATTTATATGATTGGTTTGTTTGTGCTTCATTTACCACAATTATGTAGTAAATTTTCACAGGCTTGCGCCTGATTTTCCCATTTTCATCAAATTTAGTTGTACTATCCTCGTTTCTTCTCAAGTTTCCTAACTACTCAGAATTATCTTATGTCAGGAGGCTTGGCCATGATTCAAAATCAAAAAAGCCTACAAGCACAAAAGTACACAATCTTGGATTTTTACTGCATTACACTGTGTGTCTCGACTTTAACGCAGGGATCTTGGCGTATTACGTAACACGTCGAAAACGTTTCTTGTTTTACTTTAGCAAAAATACAATTTGCTTAGCATTTATTAAAAAAATGTGAAAAAAAAATAAGGTAGCATGATGTTAGAGAAACATTCAAGTAATAGGATTGACTAAGAGAGAAAAAAGTGGGTCAGGGGAATAGATAATCTTAAAAGGCTCAAAGTTATGTATGATAAGTGAAGAAATTATCAAAACATTAAGCTTCGAACTTCACCATATTTTATGTGAGGTATTGTATTCTTTATTTTTATTATTGTTTGACCTTTTAAGATTTCATTCTAATAGTATAATGATGTTTCTTTTTTATTCTTTTCTTATAAAATGATGATAGACGCACGTATTAATATAACTTGATTGTCAACATCAATCAAAAGATTGTTGGTGTTGTTTGGGGGTGGGTGGGGGAGTGGGAGGGGTGTAGTGGTGGGTGAGTGGTTGGGTTTAGACCAATTGAAAGTTCCTCTTTTAACAAGAGCCTTTTTGAAAAAGATTTAAAATAGACATATTGATTTAATGATTTCTACTTTAAGCTTGTTATGGTAAATATCTCTTAATTAGTTTAAATTTGTGGTCTTGACTGTTTGAGCTCTACCATTTTAACTCATAAAGTCATATCTAATTTTTAATGTGCTTAAAGTTCAAGAATGAGATTTAACCCTTTATAATAGTATTAAGATATACATTCAAGCTATTATCTTATTATATACGGGAAAGTACAAAAATCATCCTTTAACTAATATTCCGATTAAATCATTTATCTTTTCTTTTTTAATAAATCCTCTATAATTTTACATTGACTAGGAAAAATTCTTGTATCATGCCTGTTAATATTCCTGTAAAAATATTCTGACATGGATCTGTTTAATTATTATGAATGTCAATTGACGCATTATGATAACTACAAAAGCCATCTTAATTTTTACCCGATTTTATGCTACACGTATGTGTTTGTGTGCCTCTGACATAAAAATCACGTAGATTCGAAGAAGACATGCAAGAATGGACCCAAGTGTGAGATTTCGGAAAATAGAAAAAGACTGAGCTGAGAAATGTGAAGGACAGAGCTCATTGAAACGCTTCATTCATGTGGAGCATCATTACGTTTAAACAATTTAAAATATCAATCTGGAGAAGACGCAGCTTTTGTTCTGACATTGTTTACATGCAGCATCAGGTCATTCAAACAGTAACTCTTGTCCTTGGAACGACGTGACATTCTGCCTGACTTCGTTCCGATGGATCTGGGAAACCTTAGATGTGCCTTGAAGGACTTCAATTATTATGTCGCTTTGTTAATTTTTATATATACAAACGTTTATTATGATGCTTTCAATTCTCTCTATAAAATGACGAAATTCAGCATTCCGAAAATAATCTTAATGGTATCCAAGCTAGGAGAAGCTCCAGTTAGATTTGATGGCATAGTCATGACCTCTAGTTAAGATTAAGCCTCTTTTATCTCTTCATTTTGACAATCATTAAGGAGTTATCTTTGTATCTGGACAATATTCTTTATTTAATTACAAGCTAAACTCGTTTGTGGGATGTTAATATTGCTAGACGGATAAATAAATTGTGATTCTACTTTACATTCTACTTTAATTACTTGTAAGTTTTAATCATCTTTATTTCATGACCCTTTTAATGATATTGAACTTTTTACACCTCTTATCATTAAAATTTATAAGAACTTAAACATTCCCATGAATTAGGAGTAGGTTCACTTCAATTAAGACAAGCAAACGTGCATATTACATTAAATGTAGCTTCATTGGGGACAAATGTAGAAACATATGAATAGGAATGCCATAAGAGTAAATTTAGAACAAGTTTTGCAAAATACAAACCCATCTCGTTATACCACATGGTATCTTAGAGTGAGCGCTAAATTTGAGTGTGTGATTTACAATTCATGAATGATGTAGAATAGAGTTGTAGACTAAGGGTGAGGGCCGTATGATAGAGGCATCACAACTCTATCTATAAGTTGTTGAGTGTTGACTATGGTGTGGAGTTGTAAATTGAAGGACAAAGATAAGGGTTGTGTGACAGAATGGAAGTACCATATCTTGTATCTATAAGTTGCTAACCGCTAAATTAAGTGCTAAGTAAGGAGAGAGAGGGAGTAAAGACTAAAAGGCTAGGGTTTGTTCTATTAACTATTATATAGTTCATTTTTTTTTTCTCTTTTTATTGGTAATTAAACGTAATTACAGTATACATTATTAATTTTACTAGGCTTAGGTTTTCCCATCGACCTTTTTCTAAGTTCTAGAACCTAATCTAAAACCTTATAAGGTTTTGAACCCATTCCAAAATCCTATAGAATTTGATCCTATAAGATTTTTAACAGATTAGGCAAATTAGGTTTCTTGTAAAAAGTCAGGTGTGGCATCTATATGTATGACTTGGGGCAGACTTTCCACATTTAGATCATTATTAGAATTATTTATATGTGTGTTATTCATGTAAAAATATTTTATAAAGAAGTGACCACAACATTTCCTATTATTTATTAAGAAAGAAAATTTGAGTATTTTCTTAAGATAATAATTGAGGGTGCTTGGCACTCTTTGCAACAAACTAAAAGATTAAACTTCTTATCTTTTCATTGGGGAAAATATTAAATGAAATTCAACCACCAATTGATTTTAAAAAGATGAAACTAATGTATGAAAATTTGTATAAATTTTGTCATCGACCAAAATTTAACAAATAAGTATTTAAAGATTTACTATAAATAAATTGAAAAGAACAATATATTTTTTATTTGTTTATACTATATCTCTTATTATCCAAAAGTAACATTAATTATTCATAACATGTTTCTAATACATAATAGAAAGATTTAATTAGTTCATTATTTGTTGGTTGAAAGACTCAAAAAAGGTCTCATCTCAAGGAGTTTAAGGATGGGAATAACAATATTGATCTTAGATCAAGTATGAATAATATCTAATCTCCTTTCATTTATTTTATTTTATTTTCTTTTGTTTCCCCCTACATGATCCTATATAATGTGTATAAGACATGCAAGTGGTGTAAAACTCTTTTAATTCATCCTATTAGTTTTGTCTCAATATAAACATTCTTTGACTTTTTTTTTCAATGATGACTCTACAAAATTGTATCATTAGCAATATTATGAAAATCACAAATTTTAATATAAGTGATAGGTAATTAATAATTTACATTCATTCTCATAATAATAATTATAGATAAAATACATTAAGTAATATATTGTTATTATTTATTTATACTTTATGTGATAGGCCAAAATATCTATAGTATTAGCATTATAATTATTATTTATGGTGTGAAATTATTAAATAAACAACAACTCAAGAGAAAATTTAGTTATTTTTAAATAAATGGAATTTTATGCTATTGGTTATTGTGAGGAAAGAAAGATAAAATCAAAATGTCATTTAAGCAATATAGTAATAAATGTATCATAAGAATTGAACCATGATCTCTAGTTTACAAAAACACTTACACAACCACTAAACCACATACACACTAACTTTTAATGTTTAGTCTTAAAAGATAAAAAAAAAAAAAATTATAATTAACAATCTGCAGGGGAAGTTACACTATTGCAGTTAGGAATCTTACGTTCAAGAGGGAAATATATCATTAATTCATTATAACATGATCAAAATTAAATTAATTAAGCTTCATATATGCTAGAAGTGTATAGGTTAGTTTATCCAAATGAAAGTGGAGTCAATGTATTGTGTGTTTAATTTGTGGGGCTTATCGACTTGAGGATTCTCGCGACTTAGATTAGTTTAAATCTTCACCATTGTCGGCAGCAACATTTGATAGCCTAGATAGAAGTAGAATTGACTTAAATAGTACTTAATAACACAATCCGTGTGAGTTGGACTTGATTTTAGTGATGTTTTACTATACCAAAAAATCCAATCTACTTATTAGTGTATCAAAATTCCGATATTAAAATAAATCATGTATCACATTATAAGGGGTGGAAATTTTTTTTTTTTTTTTTGTACTACATATAATGGATAAATTTGGGATTTTATTCTAATGTATTTGAAGGTTAAGCTTGTACATCTGAAATGTTCATTTAAGAGTTAGAAAAACGATTTTGGATTTGCATCATGATAAGCTAAATGATCTTCACCTTGTTTGTTTTATAGTTTCTTATATCACTTTTATAAATATTGATTCATTTGATAAAAAAAATCATAATAAAAAAAAATGATGGAATCATTTGCGAATACTAGGAAGACTCGTTCGATCATTTCAGATAAGTTTTAGCTTAGACAAGGTTAGGTACTTAGGGTTTAAGATTAAAAGGTTAAATTAGGGTCACTAAATTTACTAAATTTTTTAAATATTAAAGTGGAGGACCTTTATACACTTCCCTTATGCTTGCAACGTAGATTGGTTTTACTTTTAGAACCATGGCAAAGCACGGGTTTCTATCGATATTTTCAAATGTGTACGAATATACTCAACTAGACTTCCAATAAACGAGAGAGAGAGAGAGAGAGAGAGAGAGGGGGAGAGGGAGAGGGAGGGGAGGCTGGTTGTCGGTGCGACACACATCGTTTGGTCCAATATCTTCAAACTGGAGGTGCAGAATGAAGGATAAATTGGTGGGCCATCATGTTAGAGTGGTCCAAAGCCTATGGTCTGTGATGACCAATAGACACTGGATTGTTTAATCGAAATACCCACGGAGTATGAATATGATGCAGTAAAGGTGTAGTGAAGGTGTCATAAAACGCTAGTTTTCGTCCACATTCCCTTCTTTTATGGGGGAGTTTCCTCTAGTTTGTTTCTTTGAACGGGAACACACCATGCCCTCCCAGCTGTAACTTAAACCGGGTCGCTTGTCCATCCGCGTCAAAATACCTTCAGCCAAGAACTACCTACCCCTAATCATTATTTCTTTCTTTTTCATGTCGACCGTCCTTCTATAGTGGATATATAGCATTTTATCTTTAAAAAGAAGACGTCTTCTTAAAGTGTCGTAACTTAGAAATCATTGAGGAATGATCCTTACCATTTTATTTTATCCTTTATGGTCTTACGCCAATGAATTTATTTACTATCTTAATATTTTTCAATAATATAAATAATAAATACATTTATTGTCAAGAAATTAAATAAAAAATGCAAAACAATAATAATATATGTATATTATTAATATTTTATTCTTGAATCTGCAATGTCATTGCTTTCAAGAGGATGAAAATATAATTATCCACTAATCCTTAAACATATCATGTGAAGGATAATGGACAATTGAATTTCCTTTCCAAAATTTTGTATGCTGGACGTAAGATACTGAGATTGATAATCTCATTATACTATCATTAAAAATAAAATTAATAACATTATGTTCAATTTTTCAATGAATGTTGAAGGGTCAGAGAATGCCGCAAGGAATCCATATTATATTTTGCCAAACAATGTCAGTATTTTTACAAATTAAAATATAATTTTGTCGAGAAAAATTAAAAAATGAAATGTTGATAGTATTTTGAGGTCCTTCATGACAAATCCTATAAATCATAAAGACTTGCCCCTATCCATAAAGGATCTTAAAAAGAAGGTTCTTAACACAAGATTTCTCATCAAGAATTTTGGATAGAGGTTCTCTAACACTATGGATAATGCTAAAACCCTATTTCGAGTTTATAAGTACCATTTTGAGTAGTTTTATTTTGTTATAGATTCAATTTATTACCATATTGCTTATGAAATATCCTTAATGATCTTTTAAGCTTTTAGGATCTGATAACATTATTTTAATAAATAAAATATTAAAAGAAAAAACCTTACTTGACAGGTTCATGAAGGAACTCATTTATTATAACAAACATCACTGTACATTGTGGAAGAGAATAAAAAAAAAAAAAAAATTGAGCTATCCTATGAAAATTTATGTCAAGGAATGATATTGCACAAGGCCTAGTAGGCCTTTTGATTAACATAAAAAATTGCTTTATTTACAATTTCCCAATCCCATTCGATTTTGCTGTACATCTTTTTTTTTTTTTTTTTTTTTTTTTTTTATAAATTTCTGTTGCTACGTGATGGGACACACGTTATGAGTAGAAAACTTCGTACAAGGAAATGGAGTAGGGATGTAGCTATAATGGAAACTCTGTAGTTGCCAGATAAGGTCATCATAAACTCAAAATATTATTTAGAATTTTTTTTGAAAAAAAAAACCCTCAAAAGATTACAGGTAGCAACAGCTTTTAGCGATTTGTGGTTGTTAAAGAGAATCACAGTGCCCTGGTATTAGCAGTGGGGTAATCAAAGCAAAAATTTTAGTGGAAAATAAGAAAATTGATGTTTATAAAAAAAATATTCAATCATATAAACTATTTTTAATTGATGTTTTATATAATTATTAACTGTCATTATCACCAGTGCTAATAGCAGCTAAAACTGGTTGATAATAGCAATCTCTTTTGAGATTTTTATAATAATATTTGATAATTTTAAAGTTTTATATACAAAATTAAAAAAAGAAAAAACTTTTCCATGAAACAAATATACCCGAATGTCAAATATTTGACACGATTTATTGCCTAATTGAAAAATTGAAAGGACTTAAAACCATCCTTTGGCAAAAAATTATAGAAAGAACTAAAGAAAGGACTTAGAACTATCATTCAAGTAAAACAAACAACTCACGAAATCTCATGCGTGATTATGGGGAAATATATATTAAGTTGCTGTTTTATTTGAATTTTTTTTTCTTACTTATAGCTACTGGAAACGTTTATAACGTAATTAATATTATCTAATATAGTAATAAAATACCAATCCCTTTGACAACAAATTGAGTGTCACGTTTCATATACAAAATAGTCAAAAGTGGATAAATTAAAATGAAAAGAAATTAGAATAATAAATCCAATTTTATATTTGAAAACATCGGTCGAATTGTTGATCCCATTCATGTAGTATAATGATATTCGTTAAAAATGTACTTAATTCTTGAATAAAACAAATGTATGAAATTTTGTTTTTGTAAATTTATATTAATGAAGGTGGAATGAAATTAATTTTGTCCTCTTAAAAACAGATTGGAATTTCCTTTTAAAATTAGAATTTCTTGTTCTAAAAAATGGTGACTTGGATGTCTAAAAATGCTTTCAAATATGGAAATAGAAATAGAATTCTAAATCATGATTTCATTTCAATTTTATTCCCATATATCAAATATAACATTAGGATGTAAGCTAGAAATCATCTCCGACTTCTATCGAAAATTTTGCATATGTTTGCTGGTATTAACGAAAACTAAATATATAGATAAAGATTCTACTTTCAAATCATAAATAATTTATCAGCAGTTTGATAATCAAAATATTAGTCATCTTTACGTATCTAGTAGCTGATAAATTTAACTAATGACTACCCCCAATGATTAAGTGAAATATCTAAACGTAAATCTAAAACATGACGGTTTGATCTCAACGTGGATGGAACTTTATTTATGCTAAAGTTAGAGAGGGAGGCATTTCAAGGGACAAATTACCATATAGAGGGTATTATTTTGGTGGGTTGATATTATAATTGGTACTTAAATTTTGCTAAAATGTATAATTTATTATCTAATCTTAAAAAAAAATCAATTTATTATCTAATTGAAATTTTCATTGTTGTTTTTGCTACATATCTCACTTTGTTAAGGCTTCATTTGGTTTATCTGTTTTCCATCTTATTGGTATTTTATTTTTGTCTACTTGAATATTTGTATTTGACAAGAATAAGATACAAAAAAAAAAAATGAAAATACATTTTTTCAAAAATATCAATTGAATTAATCTTTCTAGTGTATAAAATGTAGTTTTTCAAAACTTTTCTCTTAAAAATGCAAAAATTTTTATTTTACAGCTTTGACACTTCAATTATCATCTTTATCATAATTATGAAATAAAAATAAATAAAATGCAGATAAGATAGTTTTTCAAATACTAAAATTAAAATAGACAGAGATTAGACATAGATAAGATATAGATAAAGATAAAAATAAAGAAAAAAATCAAAATAGGCCCTAAATTCATTTGTTAACATAAATATAAAGACAAATAAAGAATTGATCCATGATCGTCAATGGGTTGAACATCCTACTTTTTGAAGTGCATCTCAACCTAATTCACCTTAAGCGATCGTTATGTCCATTTCACGACCGTTTTAACCAGGGTGTAGCCAACGGCTACCTAGTGAGGGGTGACATAATTCCCTTACAAATAGTTGTCAACCACCTCTAGTCTTAGATGACCAAAATGTCCAATTCCTTATTCATCCTTATGTCTACGTCATCAAATGAATGTAACAAAGGTAATTCAAGTTTTAAAAATGACTATAAAAACTTTAATTAAATAGTAAATTATTTTTTTTTTCAAAGTATAGGTAGTAATTACATATTTCAACAAAATTTGGATACAATTTGTGACATTAGCCCTATTTTGATTTTTCTTTATCTTTTATTTCTACTAAGTATATTGAATTTGTACTTTTAGTAAAAGATTTAGAAATTTCTAGGCAGTTTCAATGATATAAATATTTTGGAAGAGATTGATTTGCTTGTCATTATGGAATAGCTCACCTATACTATCTCATGGGATATAATCTCGTAAAATGCAAATGATTTAGGATCTTTGAGGCATATTTAATCATATTTTTGAGAAAGAAATTTATATACCATTTGCAACTACTAATGAATTTCTAATACGTGACAATGTTTATGAAACATGGATGGTAGTTTTGTACTGCCTATTATCACTATCTGTTGATCAAATATGATTGGTAGCTATAGACCACTCTTATACATATGACATGTTAATAAATAGTAAATCTTTTTTTTCTCATATTCAGAGATAATAAAATGCGATAGCTAACTAGCTTGCCAATAAAACAAGAGAGGATTAGAAATTCTTTCATTATGGCCATAGAAGCTTTCTTGCCCTTGATTTTAAAAGAATTATAAGACATGTTAAAACATTCCTTAGAAATTTTTTTTATTGTTTCTTTTTTATAGGTCTCTTGTAAGGAGAGTTATATAGTCTTATTTAGTTTATGCATGGATATTGATGCATCTAAAAGCTAGGTGATCACTAGAACTTCAAAGTGAGGATAGGTTCGTCAAAATTTCAAAGACCATGCATGTGGGTTTAAGGATGGTTTAGCAAATGCACGAGTTACTTGATGGACAAAATATGCATGTAGGTTCAAGGAAGGTTTAGCAAATACATGAGCTATTCAATAGATATTACTCATTATTGTGCACAATGTGTCATAAAACACTTGATATTTCTCATAAGTACTAATAGAAGGCCTCTCATAACTAATTCTCAGTAAAGGAATTAGATAAGAGAAAATTAAAAGCTTGGAGCTTGAGGACTTCACAGGAAACCAAAAGCGAATATTTATTAATGAGGAAGATGATGATCTCTATACAAGCACTTTGAGATTAATGGCAAAAAGGTTAAAGACATTAGGGTATAATCGCAAAGTAGTAAAAATACATATCCAAAAAGGGGGCAAACTTAGAAAAATAGACAAGATGAATAATTCTAAAATTGCATGCTAGATGTAGGCTATATAAATACATTTTGATTAGGGTCATATTGTGATCCTAGTAGAAAAGAGAAAAGAATATGGATGCACTGCTAGAAAGAATATTAGAGAATAGGTCAAAGACCATCTTGCTAAGCTATTCCTAGTTATTAAAGCTTAGGAATTTGATAGCTAGATTTTACTAGGTTGGACAAGCCATTGTCTCTAAACACCAAATGATAGTCCAACAGCTCAGCCCTTGGATGTAATTGATAACTTTGGGTATACATTAACTTGTCCTTAGTAGATTGGCTAATCAGAATCATGTGCACCAAATTTCAAAGACCTTGGAGTCAAGCTTGATAAGGGGTCATGTGGTCATATTCCTGTGTAGAGAGGTCGAGTTCCAATTAGATATTGTAGCACTATCACTTTTATTTTCTATTCGGTTTTTAGTTTAAGGGAAGCAGTACTCCCTTCTTTATTTTAGTTGATAGCATATGTCATGTAACACAAAGATAATGCTTATGTCCCCCTCTTTCTTTCACTTTATAAGAGTATCAATAAAATTGGAGTTTAGCATCCTCTCCTCTCTATGGGTTTTTACTAAAAAAAGGAACCTAAAGGTAAATTCAATTAGCATCATCAACTACCCAACATACACATACACATTGCCATGACTTAGATCTTGCTTCTCTTTCTTCTCTTCACAATGGTCGATACCTAGTATAAATGATTTGATATGCTTGTACAACATTAGATGGGTCGAATTTTGGTTGAAATTGCAACCTATGGTTGAGCTTGGTAAGGTGTATAGATCATTGTATTATATTACTCTATGAGTTGCCTAAGTATTGATTGGTGAGCATGCATAGCTACTAGATTGCATGGGTTCTTATGTTACTACATGGCATTAGGCATGTATTAGGTTAAAATTTTAAAAAATAAGTTAGGTTTCTCAACTCAAACACTAAGCACGACATTAGTTAGCTCTACCTTAGTCAAAATTTTGATATTTTTGCTCATAAATCCTTGATAAAGGTATTTAGAAGTCCTTTTGATGTAAATCCTTGATACTAACAAACCATAAAATATAAAGAACTCACTTGTAATGTGTAGTTCTTCTCTAAAACTCTTAGTCAAGACTTGCTAAAAATACTAAATTTTAAAGGTAAACCTTAAATCTTTATTTAGGTGCTAACATGAGCCATGGTAACTATTGAATCTTTAAGAACCCTATTTGAAAATTATTAATTACCTTCTTATCCATTAGTTCTCATGACATCTTACCAACTTGAACTTAGTTAAGTGCTAGTTAAGGACTTGTTTTGGTGAATAGAAAAGTAAGTGATGAAGAGAGTGATCTAAGGCCTTTCCACCAACTTTGTCAATAGGAATAGGCGATTCCTAAGCTAAGGAGTAGTTCTTTATTAGGGAAAAAGTGGTGGTAATGCACAACACTAGCAACAAGGGCGACTAGGTAAAGGTGCATGGTATTTGCTTTTTACACACATTAAACCCAACATTATCCCCTACTTAGTCTACTTTTATTTACATATAGGCACAATTGATCTACATCTATCAAACATCAAAGAATGAGAAGCATCAATCTATAAGTTAAAAGTGTTAAAGTAAGTAATTAAAAAAAATTAGAAAAATCATGAAAGCAAGAAAATACAAAATGCAATTAGCTTAGTACATGTAAATGTTCAAGACATAATTAATAAGTGGAATATGAATGAAAAAATCCCTCAATAATTTTTAATTCATGTGAGGAAAGAGGTAACAAATAAGTTCAAATGATGTGAGAATGAGAGTTGAAAAAGAAATAAAAAGAAAGAAAACTCTATGGATAGATGCCTTTTTCTCCTAATTTGTGACATTTCGAAGATTCATATAAACATAATTATGTTGTTGCAATTTTCCTCTTAAAGATTAGATCATTGATTTGATGAAGAACACTCAAGAGCACTTAAGAACATTTATTTGTCATGTATGCTAGCAAGCTACTTATTCCTCCTTCCCTACTAGTCAATAGATTATGACTCCTCCAAAATTATTCGAAGTGTAGTATCAAGCAACATGGACATGATCAACCATTTGCGAATCAACCCACATAAAATTCAAACATACTCATTTGCATCAACTCCCAAATTCCAAAGAGTATGGTCTTAGAGAATAATTAAACTGTTATCTTTAATTTGCCAACCATCTAAATATTACAATTATGCACCCCTTAGTCATTGTTTATGTTTATATGTTCTTTTATCTATTTTCACTTTCTAGCCATCTAAATACTACAATTTCAAATTATTAAAGGCCTTGACACAATTCCTTCCTAGAATTATAAACCATATTTACTTTACTTTTCCACACAATTTGAATTGTTGCCAACTATCTTGCATAGTTGAAAATTTAGTTATTTTATGTCGTGTGTTGAAAAGTATCAATAAGTACATGCCTAATGGTGGGTTGCAACCTACAAATTACCTCAAAATTAAAAAAAAAAAAAAGAAGAAAAAAAAAAGAAAAATTGTGCGGGAAAACCAAATGGATTATGGTTGAGTTGTGTAATGACCAGGGCCTATTGGTTTTTTTTTGGTGCATGTTTCATTTTTTTTAATTTTTATGATAAATTAATTGAAAATATAGAAAACAAAAATGCAAATGATTGGAAAAAAGGAAAAAGAGAAGGTACCTAATCTTATTTCCAACCATCTGCAGTGCAACTATCATAAGAAGGGCAAACCTAATGGTGAGTGGCTACACATTAGCCCTAAAAATAAAAATAAAAATAAAAAGGAAAAATTTGCAGTTGGGTTTCGTGTAAAATCTTTGTTTGTTTGTTTCTTTTTTTTTTTTTTTTTTTATTAATCTTAGGGTTTAAACTCACAATTGGGTTTACTCGGTCGTGCTGATTGGCCAATCTAAAGCCATGGGATGGCCCAGCGTAGGGCTTAGAATTTTTCCGCTCTTTTTCCCTTTATTTTTTCCTCGCATTTTCTATGGCTATTTCTTCTTATTTTATGCACATTTATTATTCTTTTATTACTAGTTAACAAAAAATAAAAAAAAATCAAAATTGAGTTTGCCGTTACATATACATCGAAATCCGTGGAATTTTAAAAATTCGCAGATTAAATATACGTTTTTAAAATCACTCCCTATTCTATCATTGAACATGAAAACTTGGGGTACCCAGAACGCTTTGCTAAAACGGTACACCCATCGAAGGCGTTGGCTGGCATTAATGGCCACGGTATAACGATCGGATAGTTATTAATGTATAATCCATTATATGCCACAAATTTTCGTTTTGACATCCCAACACAAACAATAATCAATTATATATGTGGTTTCATTGGCCCTGAACTGAAAATAGATGAATATCATTGGAGGGCATTCCTTATCGTTGGGCTCCGTACAGATTCAAGGCAAACGCCGTCTTGTCATTAATGTTTGGGGGCCTAATGTTTCGGCCTTATCGTGAAACTCATCTTCTTAGATTGCATCTCCACCAAGAATGGTATATTATTATTTTTTTATTTCCTTTTCATGATAACCTTGGTTTTTCGTTTTCTTTTTTTTTTTTCAAATTAATATTAGTGGATGATGGATTTTGTATGTAAAAATCAAAAGAAAAGTTTGGATTTGATAATATAGAAAAAGATCAATAATATATTTTAGTAAAATCAAAATTATGATAAATATTTCAAAGAAAAATCCTTTAATACAATAGCAAATATTAATCAAATAAATGATATGATAAATTTTTTAAATAATAGTACTATTGGAAATTAAAATAATAGATAAATAGAAAACTAGCAATAGTAAAAATAAGTACGATAAAAAATAATAACTATATAGCTAGAAAGATTTATAAGTAATAGACGGTAATTGATAAATCTATTAGCTATTTTTGAATTTTTTTGGTAACTAATATAAAGTTATTAGTTATAGGTAGTTAAAAATGGATTTTCTTTTTAATATAATAGATGATCTAATTCAATGTAAAAAAATTTTACAAATCAAAGAGGTTGATAAAAAACGACTTATAGATGAACAGTTGAGCTATAAAGTCCTAACTACATAAACGGAAATATCACTTCAAGAGATAATTTGTCACATAAGAGAGATTATAATTTCTCCTTATAAATGAAAACTCATCTTACTAATGAGAACAATAAATCCAATAAAAGAGATAGCATAATAATAATAAATAAAAACTGCGATCAAACTGAAAAGGAAAAATTACAAACACATAAAAAATTTATTTTTTCTAAACATTAATATGAATACTAATATCAACTCGATTGTTGCAATATTCAAATTAAGGAGATTTGCAAAAATAAACTCGCAATAGTGGAAATGTAATATTCATGAATTAGTGATGGTGGGAATCGTAGAAAATAAATAAAAAAAAGAAAGAAAAAAGAATAGAGAAAAACATCGTAAATTTATTGATATTGATATTAAAAGCGGTGAATCTGGGGCTTTAAAATAAAGGATTTGCCACAATATTGCCTCCTTAAACTAGGACCATTTAAGAAGTTTAGAGAGAGTGATTTGCTTAGTTGGAAATCTAATTATCAGCGTACTTTTGATTTTTGAAATGAAAAAATAAAAAGCATTGAACTGTGAAATAATAACGTTATAACAGAAGAAGTAAAATGATTACCGAAATTTTAGAAAGTAAACCAATTTTCCTATTTATCGGCCATTTTTGGAAACAACCCACCATTATTGTTGTTTTCCACAGCTTCAATCACTATGTAGTAAATACTGTTGCTTAGCGAAACTACTTTTGCTCAACGATTTAAACTGTCAAAATAAATATTAAAAATTAACGAATACCTTTTGAATGCAACTAATTAATCGGTATGGTATACATGTACCCTTTTTTAATTGTGATTGCTGGGCATGGGTCAATCGGTGATATTTTTATCAACATCTCGTTTTTATTAATTAAGACGAAAAGCTCGTGCCGAGAATATATGGCCACCTATAGATGCCCCATGATCATCATTTCATGCACTGGTTTTTAGGGAGTTGCAAATAATTATTACATATCGGAACAATAAGCGTAAAACCCAAAAAATAAAAGAGAAAAATCAAATAAGAAAATAAAAAGAAAGGGATTGATATTGGTATTATAAGCTAAGGGTATGGTCAATAACAATAATATTTGATGAGGATAGTTTGGGCATAAGATTGTTTCACATATCCTAAGTATTTAAAGCCATTTTTCACTCTTTGAAACCCTTTTTCCACCCTCTTTTCCTGTATTTTTAGTTTTATCACCCAGGGTTTTGCATGAAATGCAAAGTAAAGAAGATAACACGTCATATCTAAGCGAGATAAGATTGAGAAATTTAAGGTAAGGCTAATACAATGCTTTCTAATTATGTAATTTTCGTGGATTCTTATTCGAAACCCACCTTTTCTTTTTTGTTTTTTTTTGTGCATAAGATAGCCCCAAAACGAATTTTAAGGCCTTCTTAGATGTCCCACAGTAAATCTTGTGCAGTGAAAGTGAATCTAAGGGCATAAATCATCAAGGTAAAGTTGTGTGGTGAGAATTCATTTTCTTGCATAGGGTTGCAAGTAAAACAACTTTAGGGTTTTCCTACGCATATTCTACGATGCTTTTGCCATGGTGGATATGCTAGAGGTGAATTGCAATAGGTACATTTTGACCTCGCGTCTTGTTCTTATTGTTTTACCAGTTTGTGTTTTGAATGATGATAGAGTTGGGTTGAGATTCAGGTTATAAGGATGTTTTGGTTAATGTTTTGAATGGGATAAAGTTACCTCGATGTTAGGTTGTTGTTTTAGGAGTGGTAGTATGTGAATCAGTAGATAGTGATGGAGTTTCAAAGGATGACCGCGTTGCTACAATCTATAAGATTTTGCAGATTGTAACAAGCATCCAGATGCCATCCCTTACAGCATCCAAACACTTGGGTCTATCATGCTCCTTTCAAGCATGGCTTCTGGATGCTAAACGAACTAGCATTTGGACGCTCTGACCCTAATTTCCTATAGTAGCATCCCTTGGAGGTTTTGGGTGTTTTTTGAAATTATTTTCCTATCCTGAAACCTTTTCTAACCCTTTCCAATCATGATTCTTTACCTAAAATACTTCACAAACCAATTCATTCTCTTAGTAACCCTAGCTACCTCAATAGACTTAAGTAGTATGAAAGGGTTGAGTAATTAAATTAAGGAGCATTGTTAATCAAGTTAGGAGACCAAGTATAAGTGTTGTTCCGATATAAGTGTCAAGCCTGAATTATTTCGATTTTTATTTATTTTCCTATATTAAATCGTACCTATTTAATATTAACCTTTAGTTAGAGATTAAGAAAAACATGGATTTCATTTGATTTTGAAAATGAAAAATGGTGTCAACACTCGACTAAGGTCGAGGAAAAATAGGTTATGTTAAATTAGTTAGGTAAATCAATTTAACCTAGTTACTAGTCTATTGAAAAAATCAATTTAAAACAGTTTTTTGAAAACCAAAGACTTGATTTCGGAAGCTAATTTATTAAACCTTAAAGGGTATCATTTTATCTTTTCAAATTTAAATTTATCTCTTAAAATGCCAATTCTAGAAAGAAAAAATAACTCTAAATTTATAAATAAATAGAATCTTAGACAAAAAAAAAATTTTATTTACAAAAGGGAAAAAATAAAAAGTTTTCTTAGTTTAAGTCACCCCGTATATGTTTGTATACCCTCTAATAGGGATTGAACTTTTTGTAGCTTGTTTGCCGAAAATTTAAATGTGTTGATGATTTTTAATTTTGAAAAGTGGTAAAGTTTACATTTCTTAATCATTTATTTTGTTTAAGAAAATTCCTAAAAACGGGTCATAATGTGGGACTTTTATTTTTGGAAAGTTTTAAAAATGTCCTAATTTTGAAAAAGAGTTGATTTATTTTTATTTATTTAGAAAATTGATTTTTTTAAGGGATAATTTTTTTTATTTATTTTATTTACTTTTTGTGTTTTACTAAATAAAAATGGAAATAAATTTCTTTCCTTTTCTTTTTTCTCTTTTTTTATTTCTTTTCTTTCTTTCCTTCTTTCTTTTTTCTTTTTCTTTTTTCAATTTTTTTCTTTTTATTACAATAAAATACAACAACGAAAAAAAAGAAAAAACATACAAATAAAATACAAGAACAAGGAAGGGGGCTAGATTAGGTTAGAGATAAGGGGTACAAGTTGGACCTAGGAGATTGGATCAAGTCACTAGATATGAGTCAAGTCAAGTTGGTTTGATTGACCCACTTCAAGTGCACATCAGGTACGTATAATAAGAAGAAAATAGGGATACAAAGGTAATGGAGGAGGTTGCTTAAGGTACTTTGTTGGTTGTTTTGACTGGGGAACAACCATTCCATGTGAATTTCATTGGGCAATGTAGGTGTTTTTTAAGTGTCACTGTGTTTCGTAGCCATTTAGGTCATGGTTGAAAACTACCTAGCAACGGTAGAAGTGGTTAGGCCGCGTGGAGGTTGCTGGAGCTCGAATAATGGTTGGGTTGTGTGTTTTGAAGTGTTGTGAGTGTTGTGGTATGGTTAGCTTGCTCCCAAGTGCAGCAACAATGGTGGTTTACGTGATGGTGGTGGTAAGCTTTAAGGATTGCGAGTTGAGGAAGCTTAGGGTCACGACAATGGAAGAGATTGATAGGGTTGGGTTGCCCTCGAACTGGGAAACTCGTTGGTGGCAGTAGCTTTGCTTGACGAATTTTCAATCTTGAAACATCACTTAGAGAGAGAGAGAGTGATGGATGTGTGTTTTTGTGTGAAGATGAGTGAAGATTGATGAATAGAATCAAATGAGTAGCAGCTATTTATACTTGTCACACCTCTAGTATGTTTGGAAAGAAGCTTTACTAACCAAATCGGCTATGAATGTGCATCTCGAATTTTAAGCTTTCTTCCATTTTTACAAGCCGATTTGAGCACCAAAATGTATGAATCTAACTTTATTTTTAGGTCAAATGCAAAGAAGGCTATGTGTATTATGCAGTTCCATCATTAATTTTGATGGAATCATGCGAAAAATCACATAAAAAGAAGCTCAAACATAAGCCACTAGGAAGGAAAAGGAGCTGGGGAATTGGAGACAAAACTAAGGAAGGAGGAGGAAGATTGTGTAGGGGGCTCATATGTGTGGTATGTATAGACGTACCCCTTGCCATGCATGAATCACACAAGAGTGATTCAAATTTAAGCAAGCACCGTTGGCCGTATGTCAAGGCTTTTACCCCTGTTTAGTTCTCTAAAATGGATTAAGTGTTAGCTTGGTCCAATAAAGTCCTTTTTTTTTTTTTAATCCTTTTCTCTTTCTTTTTTTTTTAATAATAACAATAAAATACACTAAACTAAGCTCCTACTTAAAATTAGACCCTAAACGACAAGCCTTAAAGTAATTTTCACTTAAACCCAATTTAAATTATATTTCATATTTTGAGCCAATGCCAAAAATTAAATGATCAATTCCACGTAACCTAATGACACTAAAAATAACCTAAGACTTCTATTTTCCTAAAAAAGATCTATCTTTCCATTTTTTTTTTCATTTTCTAAATTTTCTTCTTTTTTGTACTTTTCTATTTTTTTTTTATTTTTCTAGATTTTCTATTTTTCTGATATTTTTTAAATTTTCTATTTTTTTGTACTTTTCTAACTTAAGACCCTTCTAAAAAACATTCTCTAAAATTACAATAAGGCAAAAATGAGGTATCCACAGTTACTCCTCTTTATTGTAAAGTTTGTCCTCAGGAACACAATTTTTGCACTAGGGGTGAAATTGCCCTAAGAAGTGCTATAATTAAATAGTTGTTGTAGGTTTGATCCATTAGGAATTTAGTGAACGGTGAAAGGTGTGAGAGAGAAGGTGCTTTAAAAACTGGTGAAGATCAAAAGTGAGTTTAGAAGGATCTAGTACCTTAGTAGTTAGCTAGAAAAATTGATTTGAAACTTGGCTGTGTCCTTCTAAGTTGACTAACCTAGGCGGGAACGTGTTTAAGGGACCAGCAACATTAAATGAGAATTGATTTGAAAAACCTAGTCATGTTCCTCTGAGTTCACTAACCTAGGTGAAAGTGTCTTTAAGGGACTAGCAACCCTAAATTAGAATCGATTTGGAAAACCTGATCATATTCTTCTAAGCTCACTAACCTGAGCCGGAGCATCTTTCAGGGACTCTAAATTAGAATCGATTTGGAAAACCTAATCGTGTTCCTTTAAGCTAACTAACCTAGGTCGAATCTAATTAGGGATTTGCAATGACTAGGAAAAGAGATAGTCTATGAGCAAGCTATCTTTTAAAAGGGAGTATGACTATCACTCTTTAGAAAGGAATGGCTATATCTTAAAAAGGTGGGTTTATACCCTAAGGGTTAATTAAGATAAGAAGACTTAGTGCACTTTAAGAGTAGGCCTATATTAGGTAGGCACATTTTAAGTACAATGAGAGTTTAAATAGGGGAAAAGAATTAGGATAGCGCTTTAAGAGCATGCAATCTAAGGGTTTCAGGTCAGGATAGTGCTCCGAGAACATGCGATCCAAGGGTTTCGACTTGGGTCAGGATAGTGCTACGAGAGCATGTGATCTAAGGGTTTTAGGTCAGGATAGTGCTCCAAGAGCATGCACTCTGAGAGTTTTGACTTGGGTTAGGATAGCGCTCTAAGAGCATCCAATCTGAAGGTTTTAACTTGGGTAAGGATAGTGCTTTGAGAGCATGTGATCACTTAACAGTTTTACTATATGGACAGTGCTTTAAAGAGCAAAAGATCTACAAGGACAAAAATAAAAAAGCTTATGTAAACAATTTTGTTATTTAGGATGAAGCAATGTCAGGGACAAAGTCCCTCGATACGAGGGAATTAGATGACATCAACCATGAGGTTGATCATGTTAAAGAGGATGATTCTAACCTCTATGACCAACTTAGGAGCAATTTCTAATGCGGGAGTAGATCTTTAAAGTTGGACAATAGGAAGTGAACCCCTTTGGAAACAATAATTGCTAGTGTAACCACATTTGAATGATAGAAGCTTACCATTAGGGTTAACTTTGGAGAAGATAACTTTAAAAAGGAATAAGGACTTTTGTCTTGAATTGTTGAAAATCTGGACCATAGGGGGGACATAGAAAAAGAATCTTGCTAATAGGTTTGGATTCTTCATAGGTTCCAAGAGTATATGCTTTTCAACAACATAACAACTTGATCTTCTAGGTCACCTTTGTGTAAGAGAGCCTTTTGTCTTTCTTGAAGGTCTTTGTATTTCTTCAGGGAAAAATGGATTTCCATGTTATTAGGTATGACTTCTTCAAAATTTTTCTTAATCGAAAGATATCTCATTAAAGATAAGTTTAGTTGAAAAGGACTTCCTTGTACTCTCGGCTTAAATTTATCTCTTTTGACTTTGATTTGAAAAATTATGGTCTATCTTGTAAGTGATACACTTTTAATCAATTTGTTAAGGTTTTTAGAACTGTAATATAATAAAGGCTTTCATTCCTCGGTTTCAAAATGGATATTATTGAAAGGCTTTTCATGAAAGAATCATTGTTCAACCTGGTTTACAAGTCAATAACCTTATAGGTAAAACTAAAATTGTGCTCGCGTCAATTTCAAAAGTAATTTTCACTAAGGATAAGTTATTTCCTTTAATCAAAAGGGCCTTTAAAAGGGGTAGAATTATGGGTTGCCCTTAGTTTGCAAGAGGAGTGGATTTTGAGAGTCTTGGTTTTATACCTCTACTCTTTCAGATTTAGGGGTTTTTATTTCGAGGGATAGGCTATTAAAGGTACATGCCCCTAATCATTTTCAAATTTCAAGGCTTTAGATTTGATCACCTTGTTTTCCGTAGGCTTCTTTCTTGGGCATACTTTTCATTTCTTCATTTTTCCTCATGCCCCTTTTCTTTTTCCTCTTTCCTTTCTTTCTTCACCCTTGCCTACCACTACGCCAAGCCATACACCACAACCCCCCCACCCCCCCTCCACCCCCCAATTTTCTTTTTTTTTTTCAATTTGATCTAAGATAACAATGATCATCCCCTTTTTTTGGCTTGTAGCTTCAAGTGTATAGTATTTAAGATATAGGCACTTTTTCATTTCAAAGGAAATCAGTTATTAATGATGACAATTACAATTGAATAGATGTGATTGGAGTAAGCATAAATTAGTTTTAAACTTTTTTCTTGATTAATACTCCTAACTTCCTATTAGCCCCATTATAGGGTAGTTCTTAATAGGGTTTAATTTTGGAAATACTTCATTCGAAAGGCTCAATGGGGTTAACAAAGGATTTTGTGTTTAAAATGAATGCCTAACTTTATTTTGATTTGCGTATCAAATTCAAAATAGATTTCCTTTTAGGAATGAGTCTAATAACCTCTAAATGATGTCACTCAACTCTTAAAGTGTATCAGGGTTGGTGTTTTTTACTTGCCTCTCTTCATTCTAAACGTTTTAATTAATGAGATATCTTGATGGTCATGTCAACTGCCCTTATTGTTTGTGAATGATCTCAACAAATAAGAGAAAAGCAAACAAAACACTTTATTCAAATCACTTTGACTTTTACAAACTTTGTAAAGGTTATTACAAAATCTACCCCTATCCTTGAATTGAACCCAATTGGATTGCCCCTACATCTATTAGGTTTTGAATTATGGTTTTCAATTCCCTACAGTTGTCAGTAGAATGCTCTTGTTGACCCATATGGTATTCACATTGTGCATTTGGGTTGTATTTTCTTGGCTTGTATACTACCATTGGGGCATTCTATTGCAATAAGCCTTCTTTTTTTTAGTTGGCCAAAGACTTGAGATAATGAGGTAAGGATCTAAGCGAACTTTCTTCTGGGTATTTTTGGGCCTTTTTAGCTTGATGTAGGTTCTGATATTGTAGTATTTATATATGCCTTTGAATTTGGTGAGGTTGGTCTTTTTCTTATTAGCTTCCCTATTCTTATGGCTTCTTCAATTCGACTTCCAGTAAGTATAAAATCCGTAAAATTGGCCGTTATATTTCCCAACAAGTGCTTATAATATGGTTTCTTCAATGAGTCAACAAAGATAGATATTAATTCTTTTTCAAGGAGAGAAGGAATGATTCTACCTACCATGCTCCTTTATCTTTGGGCATATTCCCTAAAGGACTCATTTTTTTCTTACTCATTTTACAAAAGTCCTAAATTGAAGGAGCCATCTCATTATTGAACTTATACTGCTCATAGAATGCTTAAGCCAATTTTTGCTAAGTATTGATTTGGTTGAGAATAAGCTGGGCATACTAGGTTAATGTAGGTCTTGTTAGACTATCTTAGAAAGTTTTTTCCATGAGTTAATTATTTTGAACATATTTGGCTATCTTGTAGACATATTGATGCAAACCGTGACTAAGAACAGACAAGGTTGGTTGTTGAATAAGTCCAAGCTTACTGAAAGCTTGAAAAAGGGGATGATGGGGAATATGTGAAAGAACAAAAGTGAATAAAAAAGTAAGTGAAGATACCTAATTTTTGCCTCCCTTTTATTTTATTTTTAGGATAAAGGGTCCTAATTTAGAAAAAAAAAAAGAAAAATAAGAAAACCAAAAAATATGAAATTAAGGAAAATACACAAAAATAGAAAAATAGGAAAAAGTGTAAAAAGACAAGAGATCTAGGAAAAATATCAAAAATAGGAAAATAGGAAAAAACACAAAAAAATAAGAAATTTAGAAAATAAAAAAATGAAAAAATTTTGAAAGATTTAGAAGTCACAAAAAATTGAAAATAGAAGATTTAAGGAATTTAGAAAATAATAATTTAATAGAATAGATTTTTTAGAAAGGGTGATCATTGGGTATATACTTAGATTTGAATCTAACCTAGGCTAACTTATTTCATATGTACAATTTAATTGCACATATAGACAAAACATAGGCCAACGGCTTGATAGTAAACTACATGCATAAACACAAAGGAGGTCAAGGATTTGAATCTTAGTAAAGGTGTACAAAGCCTTTTTATTTTTTCAATTGATCAAGAACTGCCACATATCAGAATTTCATTGTGCTACATGTCTTGACACGTGGTAGCATCAGGTTGGATGGCGAGTTGACGTGGCGCTATGTAACATACTACATCAATAGCCACGTGTCATGTGATGACACGTAGCACACGACCACTGGATGTGTCGGTTAATGTAGCATTACATTAGCCGACTTTCTTTCCCTTTTCGCCTCTTTCTCCCCTCTTTACCTTATTTTCCACCTCTTTCTTGGCTGGAAAACAGCCTACACCCTTCGCTTTAGCCCTAGATTTTGCATAGCGTCCTTGCTTAAACACACTAATTAATGGTGTAATATCATCCTTCACATGGCATACTTTGAATAGAACTAAAGAGTAAGACTAGATTCAGTCAAAAACCTATTCAATTTGAGCTAAAAAAATAAGAAAAAACATGAATTTTGGAAATTTCATTTAATCCAACTTTGTGCTTTCCTTGCTTACTAGGTTAATTTTGTATGTAAAAGAGGCTTTGGGGACTCACTGCACATCACACATAATCACTAGAAACCACTTAAGAGTTCTCTCTCTCTTCTCAGTCACTTTTTATTTATACCCACCAAACTCTTTCTCTCTCCTTAACTCTCTCACTTTACTCAATACTAAGCTGCACCACCACCCTAGCTGGATTACTCACAACCTAGGTTCCCTAACTTAGCCACTTTCGTCCCTAGCCATAACCCCTAGCAGCACTACCATCTTACTACTTTGAAACCTTAACCACCACTCCTCCTCCACTTTGAAACCACCACATTGGTTGGTTCTCAGGCCTTACCAACATTATGGTCGAGCTCACAACACTCTTAAACCTAACACTACCCTCCAATCTCACATCTAGTAGCTTCCATCACGTATAACCCAACTCCACCACCATCTTCCACTCATGAACACCATCTAAACCACCTTCAAACCTCAAGGCATTAAGCTTATGCCCCCTATTTCCAATCTAAAACACATAAAACCCTTCTTTCCCCTTCGATTTAGTGGTCGATTTGAGCAGGACCAACTCAAGCAACTGCTACTTCTTCTTCTCCAATTGGCAACCCGAATCTAGTAAAGCTTGACTTGAGATTCAACTCATGCTTTTCCTTAGTCTGAACCAATTTCCAAGTCGAGTTTTTTATTTATTTAAGTTATTTGTTTCCCAATTGTAAATTGTAATGTAAAAAAAAAAAAAAGGAGAAAAAGAATAACTTTTTTTAGTGGGAATAGATAAAGAAAAATAATAATAATATTAATAATAATAAACAAGATAATAAAAATAATAATAAATGAAAAATATTGTAAAATCATCTTATTGCCTAGAAAAATAAAATTTCCAAAAATAAAACAAAAATAGATGGACTCTTCCCAAATTATGGCTCTTTAGAATTTAAAACAAAAATAATAATAATAAAATTTTCTATTTAGGACCTTTTTAAAAATTTTCTTAAATAAATCAAATTAGGCTAAAAATGTAAATGTAGCATATTTTCAAAATTAGAACAAACCCAACCCACTAAAGTTTTATGAAAACGAACTATAGAAGTCTCATCTTGAATAGTGGGTATATAGGCACTCGTACGTAAGTACAGGTTTACTTAAAATATGGAAAGTTTTATATTTTCCATCTTTACAAATATTTGTTCAAATTAATTTAGTTACATGTGATATGATTAGTCATTTAGAAATTGAAGAAGGGTATTATTAAAAAGAAAATTTAAATTTGGAGAATTAAAAAGTAGTACTAATTTAAGATTTAATAAGATAGCTCTTAGATCCAGATCTCTCATTTTAGAAAACTATTTTTGTAAAATTGGTTTTCTTGTTAAACCAGTAGCTAAGTTATAACTAATCTACCCAATTGGTTATAACTTAACTCTTTTTCCCGACTTTGGTTGGGTGGTGACTCTAAAGTGTTTTTAAAATATAAAAAACCGATTTTCTTTAAACCCTAATTGAAGGTCAGTATTAAACGAATAGGGTTTACTACTGATCGGTTTAGGGAAAATTAATTTACAAAAACAGGGAGTGAAAAACCAAGCTTAACAACTTGGCGACTCCAATGGGGACATCAAGAAGGCTAGCCACTTAAAAACATTCCAAAATTAAAATTGCTTTTCAAATACCCATGTTATTTAGTTGTTTGTTTATTTATTTATCTAATTGTATATTTATTTTTATATTTACTTCAAGTGTATATTTTGTTTTGGTTATTATGTTTATTTTGCATATCACATACATTGAAACATGGGGGGTTCATGTTGCATTAAAGATGTAGGGTAAATGTGGTTAAACCTAGGCTATCTTAGGACCCTAGGAGGGGGGTCATTGTGTGGACTCCGGCCATAGTAGTGTAGTCACTGTTTAGGATTGATTAGGCTACCCCATTTAAGCTCATTGTGACCAATGAATGTGTTTTCTAAAAATAAGTGAGGTCATAAAGCTAAAGGACCTTTTATAACCTATCTTAATTGTATATACTCCCCTTTAAGCTTGAGTTAATACACTACCCTTAAGAAATTGCAACCTTACCAATCTTTTAAGAGTTTTAATGCAATCAAATTTTTGAAAATAACAGTAGGGTTGCAACTTAAGAGGTAATGTATTAACGTAAATGATCCTAGCATTTGCATATTTCCATGTACATTCCTTTGTTGCATTGATGATTGATTCATGTTCAAATTCATGTAGACTTAGAATGGTAGACAACCAAGCAAACAATCAAGGGAATGATAGGCCATTGGACACCTCTAAGATAAGTGAATAGATGCTAAGAGATGAGATTTCCTACTTGAAGGAAAAGCTCGAGTGTTTTGAGGCTCATGATCGAGCCTTAAGGTCCCTTTTAGCATTTGCATATTTCCATATATGAGACTTAATGTATGGTTTTTTTCAATTCACATCTAAAGAGCCTAGAATAAACATTAAGTTCTTGAATAAATATTAGGTTCTTTACCTTTGTTTTTGTATTCTGATATCTTTTTCAAAATAATAAAGTTCTATTTAGTTCATTGTTCTTTATTCTTTAACATCCTCATCTATAAATAGTCCTTCAATAAACATTTATCTAACCACTATTCCTTCTCATTTAGGTAAATGTAAATAAAATCTATAGACTTGTAAACTAAAACCCTAAAAATCACCATCTTTATTTGTAAATATTTTTCTTTTTTTTTTCTATAAGATAAAACTTTATCTTTCTCTCTCTCAGAAAGAAAAAGAAATAAAAATTGAAAGAATAAAAATGAAAAGAAAGGTTGCTAACAGTTATAAATCCTCATGGGCTCAAGAAGCCAACACAAGCCCAAGCCTTTGGCCTACTCAAGTAACCGAACCAAATACTTGGTTTCTAAATCATACAAGGCCCCTCAACCTATTAAGGAAGCCAATATGAGCCCCGTGGCTCAATCAACCCAAATACTAGCCCTTTCACCCATTCAACCTAAACACTAAACTTAAGCCCATTCAAGCAATCTACCCAAACATAAGTCACTTAGTCAGGCATTCAATCTAAACACCAACCATAGACCTATTTAGCCATTCAACCTAAATGAAAGCCCCTTAGCCCATTCAATCTAAATGCCAACTTTGGGGCTATTAAGGCAACCTCTCCAAACACAAGCCGCTTGGCCCATTAAGGCAATTGATTCGAACATAAAACACAGCCCATTAAGATAGCTGACCCATACACAATCCTCATCCCATAAAGACAACCAAGCTAAGCCAAAATCCCTAATCTATTTAGAAAGCCAAGCCTATCATAAATAAAGCTAAAGCATGACCTAAAGCCTCGAGCTTGTATCAAGTCAAATACCAGGGCATGATTTGAGAAACCAAAGGGCAAAGTCAATCTTTACTATAGGCTAAATGAAAAGTAGACTCCTCCTTAAGAAATCGGTAACTTATTTTTAAAAGGTTTAGAATGAAAAGAGGCAAACTATATTCCATATACTAACTTGAAACACTTTAAGAGTTGAGCAACATAAGGGTAAGGATACTTTGGGCTCTTTTCTTGAAGGAGGTCCACTTTGAATGTGATACGTAGATTAAAATGAAGTTAGGCATTCATTTTCAAATCCCAAAAATGATTACCTTTTTTTTTTTTTTTAACCCTGTTGGATCAATTTAGAGAATTTTCAAATTTAAACCCTATCAGGAACTACCCTATACTAGGGCAATTTGAAGGTTAGGGTCATTGATTAGGAGATAAGGGTAAGATTGGTTTATGCTTGCTTAAGTGATGTTAATTCAAAAATGACATTTATTTCTGATAAACTATTTTTCTTTGAAATGAAGAAGAGCCAATTTCCTTTTTAAACACCTTAAGCTTATACACTAGAAATTTATGGATTTAAGGTCTTAAATATTTTAAAAAGCAAAAACTCAACAATGGAGACAATCACTTTAGGGGCCTAAAGAAGAGAGAGAATAGTAAGAGATAATAGGGCAAAAGCAATAAAAAAAGAAAAAACAAAAAGAAGAAAAAGAGGCCAAAAAATTAGGCCCAAGTTTGAAACAAAAAGCCTTAAGAAATAGTTCACATCCTAATAGGGGCAGCAAAACTGAATAAAAAAGTAAGGAACCTAAGCCCATAAAGCCCCTAGAAACATAAAACCCTAAACCATATTCTAAAGTCTAGAAACCCAAAATCTCTATACCTACTCTAAAGTTTTTCATACCTATGTTGAATCACATAAGGCCTTCTCACCTACATTACCACCCTTACATAGTAAAAACTCTTCTGATCATAAAAGATAATTTATCTTTAATAAAAATTGTTTTTGAAACTGGGTCAAGCATACTTCTAATTTTTCCCTAAGGTTCTTAAATTGTATGCTCAGGATTAATAAAAGTATTTCTTTCAAAATAGGCCTTCTCATTAGTCCTTTTTGAAACCTTTGGACCAAAATCCTAAATTCATAATGTTGAATTGAAAAAAAATCTAACGGGTTGATCAAAGCGTATCACTTGCAAAATGGACTGTAATTTGTGGAATTGTAGCTGAGAGCAAAATCTAGATTGAGAGCTAGCAAGGAAGACCTCTTCGACTAAAACTAATCATGGGTTATCGTTTCCTTAACAAAGGAATATTTTAAAATCACAATAGTCCCATGAGAAAGCCTTAGGGTTAGGGGACATTGAGATATCCTACATGATTACTAAGGATAAGAGTGGTTATAAACATATTCCTTAAATCAGAATTTATACTCGTGGCAAACATTCAAGACAAAAAAGAAAAAAAAGAAGAAGAGAGAGAAAGTAAAGGCTTATCGCTAGATTTTTGTCCAATCTATATCAGCTTCAGTAGCTAAGCTTTCAACTCATGTCATTTCATTTCCTTTTCAAATTGGTCACATGTTTTTTTAAAAAAAAATTGACCTTAGTAGTCTAGATCATTCTTCCCTAATTGTGGTTTTTAATGTCCATTAACTCTTTTCCAAGTCAAGGGGCCTAACCCTTTTTCCTTTTCATAAATAGGTGTTTTTTAACAATTTCCCTATACACTTTTCCAAGTCAAGAAGTCTTTTAAAACTATTTGTTTTCCTCACTTTACTTCTTTAATCCTTCATCAACTTCCCTTAGAGTTTAAGCTAGCTCTTAGAGTGTTGTTCTCTTTTCTATTCTTTTTAGGGATTCAGCTAGCCTTTAGGGTGCCATATGGTCTTTCATTTTCAAGGATCTCGCTGACCTTTAGGGTGCTATCTTGCCTTTCATTCTTAGGGTTCTAGCCAGCTCTTAGAGTGCTATCCCTTCTTTCTTTTAATTATTTTTAGGGTTTTAGCTAGCTCTTAGAGTGTTGACCTACTCTTTTATTTCTTTTAGGGTTTTAGTAAGCTCTTAAAGCACTAACCCACGCTTTTATTATTTTTAGGGCTCTAATTAGCCTTTAGGGCACTATCCAATCTTCCCTTAGGGTTTTAGCTAGCTCTTAGAGTACTGACCCACTCCTTTATTCTTTTTAAGGCCTTAGTTAGTCTTTAGGGCACTGTCCCATCTTCTATTCTTAAGGTTCTAGCCAACTCTTAGAGCAATGACCCACTCTTCTATTCTTTTTAGGGTTCTAGCTAGCCTTTAGAGTACTGTCCCATTTTCCCTTAGGGTTCTAGCAAGCTCTTAGAGCGTTGACCTACTCGTTTATTCTTTTCAGGGTTCTAGCCAACCTTTAAGGCATTATCTCGTCTCTCATTCTTAAGGTTCAAGATAGCTTTAAAGTGTTGACCCACTCTTTTTTTCTTTTTAGGGGTTTTAGCCAGCTCTTAGAGCCCTGACCTACTCTTTTGTTATAGTTCGCCTTTAGGGTCTTATCTTGTCCTTCTTTTTAGGGTGCTAGCCATCTTTAAAGCTTTACCCTCACCCTCATCAATTCTCCTCAAGGTTCAAGCCAACTCTTAGAGTGCGATCCCATGCTTTTAATTCATTTTTTTTTAAAGATTCAGCTAGCCTTTACAGCATTATACCATCTTTCATTAGGGTGTTAATCAACTCTTAGAGCGCTATCCCTTCTTTCTTTTAACCTTTTCTTGGGTGTAAGTTAGCTTCTAAAGTGTTGTCCCCTCTTCTTTTCTTTTTAGGGTTCAAGCCAGCTCCTAGAGTGCTATCTCCTCTTCTATTCTTTTTAGGGTTTAGCCTGCCTTTAGGGCATTACCCCATCTTGCTAAGGTTCTAGCCAACTTTTACCCCCTCATTCATCGATTTCGCTTAGCAAGCCCATAGGGTGCTTCATTGCACTAAATTCTCTCAAAAGGGCACTTCCTTTCCTCATCGGTTTCTTTAAAGTAAGCCTATAGGGCGCTTCTCTTCATCAATTTCCCTTAGCAAGCCTATTGGGCACTTTCTTTCATCAATTTCTCTCAAGCGAGTCTGTAAGGCGCTTCTCCTCATCAAATCCTCTTAGCAAGCCTATAGGGCACTTCACTATACCGAATTCTCTTACAAGGGCACTTCGTTTCCTCATTAGTTTCTTTAAAGCAAGCCTATAGAGCACTTCTCTTCATTTATTTCTCTTAGCAAGCCTGTTGGGCACTTTCTTTTGCAAATTTCTCTCAAGTAAGTCTATAGGGAACTTCTCTTCATCAAATCCTCTTAGCAAGCCCAAAGGGTGCTTCCTTTCATCATCGATTTCTTTTAGCAAGCCCATAGGGTGCCTTTCTTTACCTAGTTCTTAGTAAGCCCAATTTCTATTAAGATCTTAGCAAGCCCGTAGGGCACTTCCATCTCTAACTTTTCTTTAGGACTTAGATTAGTCAACCCAGTTGGGGCATTACCAGGTTTCAATTTAGGGTTTTAGTTAGCTTTAGGAGTGCTTTACCTATTTCGCCTAAGATAGTGAGACTAGAGAGGTATGACCAGTTTTTTCAAATTGATCCTAGCTTAGTGTTACTAGTCTACAAGAGACGCTCTTACCTAGGTTAGTAAGCCTAGAAAGGCATGACTAAGTTCTTTAGATCAATCCCAACTTAGGGTTTTTAGTCCCCGAAAGACGCTCCTACCTAAGTGAGTGAGCCTAAAGAGGCATGACTAAGATTTTTAGATCGATCCCAACTTAGGGTTGCTAGTCCTTAAGAAACGCTCCTGCTTAGGTTAGTGAGCCTAAAAAGGTACGACTAGGGTCTCTAGATCGATTCCAAAAGTTAGGGTTACTAGTCCCTAAGAGACGCTCCCATGTAGGTTAGTCAGCTTAAAGGAACACTACCAAGTTTATCTCAAATCGATTCCAAAAGTTAGGGCTGCTAGTCTCCGAGAGATAGTCCCACCTAGGTCAGTCAACCTAAAGGAACACTATCAGGTTTATCTCAAATCGATTTTGAAAGTTAAGGTTGCTAGTCCCCGAGAGACGCTCTTGCTTAGGTTAGTTAGCTCAAAGGAGCATTACTAGGTTTATCTCAAATCAATTTCAAAAGTTAGGATTGCTAGTCCCCAAGAGATGCTCTTAGCTAGGATAGTTAACTTAAAGGAGCACTACCAAGTTTTAACAACTCTCAAGGGTTTTAACTAACTCAAGGAGCGCGTTACCCACCTTGGTTAGTCAGCTCATTAGGGTATGACTAAATTTTCTCATTCAGTTTTGAGTCTTAGCTAGCTTTAGGAGCGCTTTGCTTACCTTTGTGTTGAGCTTGGTTTTTCACTCTCTTGGTTTTTTTCATAAAATTAGGTCTTCTCTAAACCGATCAATACTAAACCCTACCCATTTAATATTGACCTTCGACTAGGGTTTAAAGAAGATCATTTTTTTCAACTTGAAAAGATTTGGAGTTGCCACCTGACTGAAGTCGGGAAAAGGGGTTAAGTTATAACCAATTAGGTGGATTGGTTATAACTTAGATATCGGTCTATCAGTCTATCGATTTAAAAAAACCAAGTTATAAATACGATTTTTTAAAAACTAGAGATCTAGATCCGGGGGCTAATTTATTAAACCCTAAACGGGTACCACTTTTAACTTTCTGAATTTAACTTTGCTTTTCAAATATACCTTTTTTAATTTCTAAAAAAAAAGCTAATTATGATACATGCGACTAAATTGATCAATTTACATAAATATCTGAAAATGGAAAAAATAAAACTTTTTATATTTTAAGTCGCTCCGTACTTACGTACGGTGCTTACGTATCCGCTATTTGGTATTAGATGTACGTAGTTCTTTTATAAAAAACTTTAGTGGGTAGTTTGATTTTAATCTTTGGAAAAATTGTCGGGATTACGTTTTTACCTATTTTGAGTTGATTTGAGGAAAGATTATAAGTAAGTTAGATTTTATTTTTGGAAATTCTAAATGATTCTAATTTGAAAATTGATTTATTTATTTTCATTTATTTTTAGAAAACTCAATTTTTCTAAGTGTGAAAATGATTTTTCTTTACTAACCTATTTATTTATTTTTATTTTTATTATATTATCTTATTTATTTTATACTTATTCTATTTATATCTATTAAAATAAACAAATAGACTACTTTCTTTCTTCTTCTTCTTTTTTATTTTTGTTTTTTTCTTCTCTTTCTTTTTTTTTCATTCTTTTTTTTTTTGTCTCATTTATAACATTTACAAATAAACAAATGAAAGAAAAAAAAAAAGGTTGGCTTGGAGTCGGCTCACTTCGACTTGGATCGGCTTGGATCGGCTCACTTCGGCTTGGAGCGGCTCGGTCGGCTCACTTTGGCTTGAGTCGGCTCACTTTGGCTTGGATCGGCTCACTTTGGCTCAGATTGGCTCACTTTGATGGTGGTGGTTTTCGTTAACAAACACCGTAGGGAATACTATCCTAAAGAGAGAAGAACCATGCTAGAGAGAGGAAACTTCGATTTTTGCTTTTCTAAAGTGTTTCGAAGTTTTTGTTGTGTTTTGAAAATGAAGAATAGACCCCTATTTATAGGTGTTACGGTCGAGTTAAAGATGGAAAAAATTAAATGTAATATGATTTTCTTCCATTTTTAGATTGGACGAACTTGGACAATATGTGGTGCCAAATACATAGCTGCGCGTATATGAATGTGCCGAAGTGTGTCTACTACACTTAGAAGTGAGTTGGCAAATGATGTGGTGATGATGTGGCCCGTGATGTGGTGATGACATGGCGATAAAGTGAGAAAAGAAAATAAAAGATATATTTTGCACCTTTCATGGATTAAACCTAAGATCTCCAAGTTATATGCAATATCAAGTCTATATGCTTATCCAGCTGAGCTATTGGTTTTTCCTTATTCATATATGTAATTAATTGCACATATGGACCGAGTTAGTTTGAGCTAGATTCAAATCTAAGCCTAGACCCAACACCCTTTTATTCAAAACTGTTGAAATTGAAATTAAAATTATATTCTATTTAAACCACCTAATAAATTATTATTTTCTAAATACACTATTTTATTTTGTGACTTTTCAAATTTCCTTTTTTTTTGTATTTTTTTCTAAATTTCTTCATTTGTTGGGGATTTCTTTAATTTTATATATTTTTTGAACTTTTTATAATTTAGGACCCTATAACCTAATTTGAAAAATAAAAGGAGAGCAAAAATTAGGTATCTATAGTTGCCCCTCTTTATAGTAAAGTTTGAGCAAAACTTTGCCATAAAGATAAAACAGATACTATGTTTGCCCTAAGAGTAGATTTTATGCTAAGAAGCGCTACAGCTATCTTACTATCCTAAGTCCAATCCATCGGAGATTTTGAGAAGAGAAGGGTAGCGCTCTAAGAGATGGCTGAAAAGGTAAAAAGAAGAATTAAAGTTTAGTCATGCTCATATGAACCGACAAAGTGAAGTGAAATGGGCTAAGCACTCCTTGAGCTGGCTAAGACCCTAAAAAAAATGAGCAAACTTGGTCGTGCCCTAATGAGCTGACTAACCAAGGTGGGCAAAGTGCTCCTAGAGCTGGCTAAGACACTAAAAAAAATGAGGAAACTTGGTCATGCCCTGATGAGTTGACTAACCAATACGGGCAAAGAGCTCTAAGAGCTGGCTAAGACCTTAAAAAGAATAAGCAAACTTGGTCGTGTCCTGATGAGCTGACTAACCAAGGCGAGCAAAGCGCTCCTAGAGCTGGCTAAGACCCTAAAAAAGAATAATGAGGAAACTTGGTCGTATCCTGATGAGCTGACTAACCAAGATGGGTAAAGCGCTCTTAGAGCTAGCTAAGACCCTAAAAAAAATGAGGAAACTTGGTCGTGTCCTGATGAGCTGACTAACCAAGGCGGGCAAAGCGCTCCTAGAGCTGGCTAAGGCCCTAAAAAAGAATGAGGAAACTTGATTGCCCTGATGAGTTGACTAACCAAGGCGGGCAAAGTGCTTCTAGAGCTGGCTAAGACCCTTAAAAAGAATGAGGAAACTTGGTTGTGCCTTGATGAGCTGACTAACCAAGGTGGGCAAAGCGCTCCTAGAGTTGGCTAAGACCCTAAGAAGAATGAGCGAACTTGGTTGTGCCCTGATGAGTTGACTGACCAAGGCGGGCAAAGCGCTCCTAGTGTTGGCTAAGATCCTAAAAAAGAATGAATAAACTTGGTTGTGCCCTGATGAGCTGACTAACCAAGGTGGGCAAAGCGCTCCTAGACCTAGCTAAGACCCTAAAAAAGAATGAGCAAACTTGGTTGTGCCTTGATGAGCTGACTAACCAAGGTGGGCAAACCGCTCCTAGAGCTGGCTAAGACCCTAAGAAGGATGAACAAACTTGGTCGTAGCCTGATGAGCTAGCTAACCAAGGTGGGCAAAGCGCTCCTAGAGTTGGCTAATACCCTAAGAAGGATGAAACAATGCCTTAAAGGCTGGCTAAAACCCTAAAAGGAAGAAAAAGGGTCAGCGCTCTAAGAGTTAGCTTATACCCTGGAAAGAAGGGACAAGCACCTTAAAGGCTAATTAGAGCCTTAAAAGGAAGAAGAAGGGGACAACGCTCTAAGAGTTGGCTTGATTCCTAAGAGGAAAAAGATGAATGAATGAGGAGCTAAAGTAAGGCAAGCAACTAGTTTCAAAGGGACTAAGACGACCAAACCTTGGGGTAGTACCTTGATGATCCTTGCGCGATGGTGTTTTGATTGGAGTCACACTTGGAAATGATCTAGGAAGATTTAGGATGATACATGGTTACTTGATTCTTAGGGTATTGGGGAGGACTCAACACCAATACTATATAATATTATATATATGTATGTTAGGGTCATAAGCATCCTTGTGTTGTTTTGTTAGGCTGGAAAAATAAAGATAATAATTGGTGCATGTTACATTATTGGTTTCTTGTAATGCATGTGGAATTATGAATGCCTATTCATGCATATGCGATTGTGTATTTTTATATTGGGTTTTGACTTAACTCTCCTTAAATTTTTAGGCGCAAGTATAGGTTAGGGTAAGGTTAGTACAGTGACTTGAATTTAAGGTTATGCAATAGATTTTTGTAAATGTTGTTGAGATGTTGGCAATGGCTTTGTGTAGTTGAGTAGGATTAAGGTTTAGGGTTAAATCGATTATTAAACTTTTAGTATTTACTTTTTTTACTATATCTTGGGTCATGAGAAGTCACTTGAGATTTCTCTAGTCAGATTATATGGTTGAAGTATAATAGTTAGAGATTCTTATATGATCCATATGGATACGTTTAGAAATTGTACAGTGTATTTCAATTAAAGGTTTATGCTTAACATGTTAGTGGAGGTTGGGGACACTGGGGGGGGTACGGTGTTGGGGTTTATAGCGTTTTAGTTTCTGGAGTGTTACAAAAAGGATATAGTTATGCATTTATAAAGTATGTTTTAACACTCTCATATTTAAATAAATATACAATATAAAGGATATTTACTTTCTTAATTAAAAAAATGAAATGAATCAATATTTAGGGGTATTAAAGTATACTTTGATAATTTTAGTATTCTTATACTATGATCAAAATTTAGGGAATTATTTGTAATTTTCGAGGATTACTTATTTGTTAGAACTTAGGGAATGTTCAAGTGTACTTTATAAGATCAAAAAATATATTTATACTAAGATCAAAATTTAGAAAATTATTTGCATTTTGTCCTTTTTTTAACATCCATTTTGTTTTATCCCTCAATTTTTCTTTATTAGTTTATTAGACTTACAAAAACAATTTTTTTATTAAGAAAAGAAGCTTCATTTTAGAAAATGTTTTTCCATTGTATTTTTTTTTTTTTGAATGCAATGCCTTATGAGGAAACTAATTTACACAGAAAGTAAGGCTTTGAATTACTTGAGTTCCTTGTAAGCAACTTGAACATGGTTTGGTTTGAGCTTTGTTTGTAAATACGCTATGTTCAAGCTCAAAATAATATGTGATTATTTGAATGAGTTGAGCTTAAGTTCCTATTTACGCTTACAAGTCGGCTTGCTAACTGACTTGTGAGCCTTACATATATAATATAATACAATACATGTATATTATATTACATTATGTTATATTATATTATTTATTTTACTATAAATATAGTATAATAGCTAGGGTTGTAACTATGATCATGAACTTAGGTTCATTAAGACTCAATAGTGCAATCGAGCTTTTGTGCAAGCTTAAGCTTTAAATTCCTTAACAAACTTAAGCTTAGTCTTAGTTCAACTTGCTTGTTTGCATCCTTATTAGAAAAACAAAAACATATTTTGATTTCTATATTTCAAGACAAATATCTAAATAAGTTCCCTAGCAAAATAAATGATTTTAATCACTATTAATTTTCCTCATCAACAATTGTAATATACTTCCATAGTTATCTTAGTTGTCAATTAGATAAATCAAGCTGTTGCCTTAAATTTGATTGTCATACCTAAATTTTTATTTCCTTTTGTCTCTCTTTTTTTATATATATATTTTTACAGATCGAAGTTTATTGATAAAGAGATGAATACATGGAAATATCAAGTGGTCTCTAACTACAATCAACAAACTATAACTTAGCTAAAGAAGATGGAAGATAGAATTCTTGAAATCTTTGCATATCCCTTTTTTAGCTTGGGCTACAACTAGTCAATACACATATTTACTTTTTATATACTAAGAGAGCAAAAGGGCAAAGAAAAATAAATGAAGAATATCCTCAATAACATTTCTAGACTTCTATAGAGGGCTTAATCTTAATTAGTAATGGGCTTGACTCAAATTATGTAATGGATTGATGTCTTAGGCTAATAGCAAACCTAACTAATGAGGTCATCGGTTATAAACAAACTTTAAGGAACAAACAGGTGCTTTAGCAGAAGAATTACAAGAATTAGGCCTTTCAAGAAGTACATGACTTGAACATTATCATGTTCTTTAGGCATGTAAATGTATATGACCATAATATGACCTACATGGCCATGTTTGTAGGAAGACGAGACACTAGGAAGATACACAACTTTGGGACACATGTACATGACCATAAGCATTGCCTATATCAATGCCTTCTGCTACTAACAGATTATTTTACTAATTATGTATTTAATTTTGTTAAAGGATGTTTTAACAATTTCACCATTAGTTAGGATTTTGTTATATTGATATTTAATGTCTTATTCTCCTTTGTAACATAAGGAGGTTAAGTTTATTAGTATTACTCTACTTATGGGTTTATAAAACCTTTTTTTTTGGGACTCAAGGAGATAGATTTCTCATAAGTTCTCTTCATGTTTTTATAATTGCATTTTCTATGAGCCTTATCGATTAGTCTAATTATATTTTGTTGAGTTCTATTCTCGTGAGCTTACCGAAATAAGAATTCAATACAAATGAGTTCAATTATCAATCAAACTATCTATAGATAATTGTTTATATCCTTTTTATTCTTAGTTTTTGTTACACAAATCCCTAAAGAAATCTTAAAAAGATCTTTCCCTTTTTTACCTTAACCATAAAATCTCTAAAATGATGCAATCTTTACATTATTTTGAAATCTTGAATTGTTTCTATATTCCATTAGATATGGGGTGTATCAATATTTTGGTGTTAGAGTTTGAGTTCGTACACTTCATTGTTTTAAGTTTCAAATCTCTTGATTCATCCTTCAAAATTTTAAGGTTAGGTTGCCAAGAATTTTCTCTTAAGGTAATGGGGAAATTTTACACTAATGATTAAGTTGAATAAGGGATTGTATTGATACATATCAATGGTTTTCTTACTAATCTTATTATTGAAGTATTGATTGGTAAATTGGGCATAAAAGCTATTGAACATTCTCATCCTTGTAGAAACAAGGATTTCTTTTTCAATTAGTGATATGTACTAAGATGAGATTTTATTTGATGTTACTAATACAAACAATTTTCATATTTGTTTGGGAATATTATGGCAATCTTATCGTAATTCGTTGCATGATTCATTGAGAAGCACATTGTATTTCACTAATGAGACAAATTTATGATATTACCTATATCTACAAAAAAAATTTCTAGATTATTGGGAAATAATTCTAAGGGTAGTGTATGTAAAATGAGATGAGAAACAAATCTATATGGAGAATGAAGATATTGAGTCAGTGATTTTAGAGCCTTTAAATAATCATGAGAATAATGACGAGCCCAAAATTGTAGAGCCTTTACAAGACATTGCTGAAGAGAAAGAAGATATAAAATGAATCAAAATTGAGGACAAGAGAACATAGAAGGTCAAAAAGGGGACCTCTTATGAAGCTATAATGAAGTTTTTGGGCAAGATATTGAAGAGGAGAGTGTAGAGCTAGTGGATGGTGCTAATATGAATTTGTATTAGAATATTTTAGGAATATCTGTCAATTATGTAAAGAGTATATTTAGGATATTTTCTATGTTTAGGATATTTTCTATGTTTAGAAGGTATTAGAATATTTTAGGATCTGTAAATATCTGTCAATTATGTAAAGAGTATATTTAGGATATTTGTTTTCTATGTTTAGAAGCTTGGTTAGTGCATCTATGTTGTATATATATTAGCCTTCTTTAGCCTGTGATATGAACATACACATACAAAAATTTTCTTCTCAAAGTTTTATATGGTATCAGAGCCTAGTTAAAAAAAAAAAAAACGCTATGACTAGCGAGGGAAAGAAACCAGCCTCCCCTTATCTATTGACTTCGAGTGATAATCCTGGTAATATAATTACTCAGGTGCAATTAAAAGGAGACAATTATGATGAATGGGCTTGAGCGATGCGAATGTCGTTGAGGGCCAAGAAGAAATTCGGATTTATTGATGGAATGATTAATCAACCTGTTGATGATTCCACTAAATTAGAGGATTGGTGGACTGTGAATTCAATGTTGGTTTCATGGATGCTCAACACAATCGAGCCAACACTGCGATATACCATAACATATATGGAGATTGCAAAGGATTTATGGGAAGATATCAAAGAGCGATTCTCTATCGCTAATGGACCTCGTGTTCAGCAGATCAAGACAGAACTTGCCAACTGCAAATAGAGAGGTATGTTGATTGTGACTTATTATGGGAAATTGAAACAACTTTGCGAAGAGCTTGCAAATTATGAGCAAATTCCTATCTGCCGTTGTGGAAGATGCAATTGTAATATTGCAGCTGAACTTGACAAGAAATGAGAAGAAGAGAGGCTTCATTAGTTTTTGATGGGGTTGGAAGATGCATTATATGGAGTAGTTCGTTCCAATATTTTGAGTATAGAACCATTGCTAACTATGAATAAGGCATACTCGTTGGTGTGCCAAGAATAACGTGTTAGAAACATCTCACGAGGGAAGAAGGAACATGGAGAAGTTGTGAGTTTTGCAGTACAGACCAATAGAGGAGGGCGAAAGTGTAAAACAGAAGTGAAAGACAAATCTGGCATTTGCTCACATTACAAACGAGAGGGACATCATTCTGAAACTTGTTTTCAGCTCATTGGATATCCGGAATGGTGGGGTGATCGACCCAAAGGGGCTGGACGTGGACGAGGGGGACAGAGTGCAGGGCGTGAGCAAAGTAATACGCCAAAGGTGAATACAGCCCATGTAATTGGGTAGCCATCATCATCAATGGCAGCAACGGAAGAAAATACAGCTTCTGGGATCTTGACAGCAGAACAATGGTCATTCTTTCTCAATTTGTTGAACACGTGCAAACCGAGTACTAGTGAGAAGATGAATGGTAAGGATAATTTGAATTGGATTATTGATTCCGGTGCTTCACAACATATGACAGGTACTTTAGAATGTTTAACAAATTTAAAAGAAATTGTGGCATGTTCAATTGGATTACCTAATGGAGAGTAGGTGATGGCATTGAAGGAGGGATCAGTTTGCTTGGGAAAACATATCAAACTAGACAATGTTCTCTATGTTCCAAATTTGAATTGTAATTTGATATCTGTGTCGCAATTGCTTGATGGCTCTAATTGTAATGTCCAATTTACTGATAAAATTTGTGTTATACAAGACCGCACCTCGAGGATGGTGATTGGAGCGGGTGAACAGTGTAAGGGACTTTATTATTTGAAGTTAGCAGTATCAGTCCAAGCATGCAAGACAAGCCATGTAGATTCTTTTGAATTATGGCATAGGAGGATGGGGCATCCGTCTGCAAAAATTGTGGAATCTCTTCCTTAAGTTGAATTTAGTAATAGTTCAGTAAAGAATAAACCATGTGACATTTGTTTGAGAGCTAAACAAACAAGAGAAGTTTTTGTTTCTAGTAACACTAAAGCAAATGAAATTTTGAATTAATTCATTGTGATTTGTGGGGACCTTATCGTATTAATGCTTCTTGTGGGGCCTCGTATTTCTTTACCATTATTGATGATTTTTCTAGGGGTGTATGGATATATTTGTTAACTGAAAAAACAGAAGTGGAACTTGTCATGCGTAATTTCTTTGCCATGACTAAAAGACAATTTCAAAAAGATGTGAAGATAGTTAGAGGTGATAATGGGATTGAATTTGCTTGCTTGCATAACTATTTTTCTGAAAATGGAATTTTACATCAGACCTCATGTGTAGGAACACCTCAACAGAATGGACGTGTTGAGAGGAAACATCGTCATATTTTAAATGTGGCTAGAGCTTTAAGATTTCAGGCCAATCTTCCCATCAAATTTTGGGGAGAATGTGTTCTAACGGTTACATATTTGATCAATTGGACTCCTTCTAAGTTATTAGGAGGAAAGACTCCTTATGAGATACTGTTTGGTAAACCTTCTAGTTATAATCACATTCAAACTTTTGGATGCCTATGTTATGCTCGGAACTTAAATAGAGAAAAAGACAAGTTTGCTAGTAGGAGTCAACGTTGTTTATTTGTAGGATATCCTTTTGGAAAAAAAAAGGGTGGAAAGTTTATGATCTTGATACAGGAAAATATTTTGTATCCAGGGATGTTGTGTTCTCTGAATCTGAATTTCCATATGCTGATAAGGAAGGTGTGCAACTATATCTTGTACAAGATGCTTCTTTTGATATCACCAATCATTTTAATGGTGAATTGAATGAGGAAGACGAAAGTGAGGTACCTGAGAATTCGACTGTGACTCAAAGTGATAATAACGACAGGGGGGGTGTCAGTGAAATCTTGGGTGAATCTGTTCCAGAACAACTTGGATGGGGTCATAGAACAAAAGAAGCTTCTATTCGGCTGCGAGATTTTGTGACATATATTGCACAACAAATAAGTCCCTCTACATGTTCCTCTAATCTAATTCCATCCACAGGTACCTCCTATCCTATAGCACATTATGTAAATTGTGACAAATTTTCTCCACAACATCGTTTTTTCTTAGCAGCTATGACAGCCGAAAAGGAGCTTGTTTCTTATATTAAGGCCATCAAAGACATTCGATGGAAAGAAGCCATGATGAAAGAAATTGAGGCACTTGAGGCTAATGGGACATGGACTGTGGAAGATTTGCCACAGGGAAAGCAAGCTATAGGCAGTAAATGGGTTTACAAGATCAAATATAACTCAGATGGTTGGGTTGAACGTTATAAAGCTTGATTGGTGATTCTTGCCAATAATCAGATTGAAGGAATTGACTACAATGAGACCTTCGCTCCTGTTGCAAAAATGGTTACTGTACGTACTTTTCTTTTAGTGGCAGCAACAAAGGGATGGGAACTTCATCAAATGGATGTTTATAATGCATTCTTGCATGGAGATTTAGAAGAAGAGGTGTACATGAAGATGCCACCTAGGTTCTCTACTCAACAGCCTGGCAAAGTTTATCGATTACGTAAATCACTTTATAGGTTACGACAGGCCCCCCGATGTTGGTTTTCCAAATTGACAATTGCATTAAAGCGGTATGGATTTCTTTAATCTCAATCTGATTATTCATTGTTTACTTTAAATCGAGACAAGATACATTTGAGTATACTAGTGTATGTCGATGATCTTGTTATTGCGGGGAATAATGGAGTTGCCATTTAGAAGTTTAAAGATTATTTATGCCACTGCTTCTACATGAAAGATTTGGGAACATTGAAGTATTTTTTAGGCATAGAGGTGGCTCGGAATCAAGAAAGAATTTTTCTTTGCCAACGTAAATATGCTTTGGATATTATCAGTGAAGCTGGATTATTGGGTGCTAAACCATTTGGTTTTCCCATTGAACAAAATCATCATTTAGCCTTAGCAGAAAATGCATTGTTAGCAGATTCAAAGAAGTATCGGAGATTGGTAGGACAACTGATTTATTTGACTCTTACTCGACCTGAGTTGTCCTATAGTGTTCATATTTTGGCACAATTTATGCATTAACCAAGGGAAGCTCATTGGGAAGCAACTTTATGCGTGGTTCGTTATTTGAAGGGCAGTCCTGGACAAGGAATACTTTTACGAGATGGTAGTGATCTTCGATTGTATGCTTATTGTGATTCTGATTAGGGGAGTTGTCCTTTAACTCGACGATCTCTTATTGGATATTTTGTTATGTTAGGGACTTCTCCTATTTCTTGGAAGACTAAAAAGCAACATACAGTGTCAAGATCCTCTATTGAAGCAAAATATCGTTCCATGGCTACCACTATGTGTGAACTGAAATGGTTAAAGGGTCTTTTGCTGTCTCTTGGTGTTGTACACTCTCATCCTATGCTGTTATATTGTGATAGTCAAGCAGCTTTACACATTAGTGCAAATCCCGTGTTTCATGAGCGCACAAAGCACATTGAAATTGATTGTCATTTTATTCGTGATGAGATTCAACATGGACATGTTTAGACTGCTTATGTACGTAACTCTGAGCAACTCGCTGATATTTTTACTAAGACATTAGGGATACAGCAGTTTGGGTATCTTCTATGCAAGTTAGGGGTTTGCAAGTTAGGGGTTTGCAATCTTCACGCATCAACTTGAGGGGGGGTATTAGAATATTTTAGGATCTGTAAATATCTGTCAATT